>JARBWK010000011.1:99406590-99425908 GCA_030556195.1 Anolis apletophallus
TTAACTGTCATAATAATACTAAAAATAACATTATTTGGGATACGAGCAAAGCCTACATGAGAGGTTACTTTCTTAATCAGCAATCGATAAGGAAGAGAACTGCTTTAAAAAAAACTAAAGAGCTACAAGAGAAAATAGAGAGGATAGAGAAGATACTTAAGGAGGACCCAAACAATAAAGCAAAAAAAATGAGCTAGACTTATATAATAAGCAATTGGAGGTATACGAAATGGAGAAAATAGAAAGAAACATAAAATTTACTAAACAAAAATATTTCGAGTCAGCTAATAAGCCCGGAAACTGCTTGCATGGCAACTAAAGGAAAAAAGGAAAAAAAGTATGATTACAAATTTAAAAATAGGAGATAAAAATTACTTTAAAGATACAGAAATAAGGAGGATCCTGGAGGAGTTTTTCACTAATATATACAAGGAAGATAATATTAAAAAACCAGAGGTAGAGAAATATATAGGAGAAAAGAAATTGGGAAAAATCTCGGATGAAGACAGAGAACTTTTAAATAGAATAATAACGAAAGATGAGATCAAGAAAGCAATTCAGAGATCAAAACAGGGGAAAACACCAGGGCCAGATGGCTGCCCGGCCGAGTACTATAAATTATTCCAAGACGAAGTAACAGATATTTTATATAAAGTTTTCAATGACGTATTAAATAACGCAAAAATTCCAGATACATGGAAGGAATCAAATATTGTCCTGATAGGGAAGCCAGGGAAAGACCCTCTTGATCCATCTAGTTATAGACCAATATCGCTCTTAAATAGCGACTATAAAATATTTACGTCTATTGTTTCAGAAAGATTAAAACCATTTTTAAACAGATGGATCAAGAGGGACCAGAATGGCTTCCTTGCAGGCAGACAATTATACACCAACGTCAGAATGTTAATAAATGCCATCGAATATTATGACAAGAACATAGATAGGAAGGCCGCCCTCATCTTTGTCGACGCTGAGAAAGCGTTCGACAGAGTGAATTGGTACTTCTTACAAACATTATTAAACGAGATAGATGTAGGTCACCAATTTAAAGACATTATAACAGCAATTTATTCAGAACAGTCAGCAAAAATTATAGTCAATTATAAAAAAACAAAAAAAAATAGAAATCCATAAAGGAGTTAGACAGGGGTGTCCAATGTCCCCTCTATTATTTATATGGATGCTTGAATTATTATTAGATGATATTAGATTAGATGAAGAAATAAAAGGAATTAGGATAAAAAAGGCCGACCTAAAAATCCAGGCATTTGCTGACGACCTAGTACAAATTTTAGAAAATCCAAAAAACTCAATAAAACAATGGATGGAAAAGGTGGAGAGATTCGGAAAGTGTTCAGGATTTAAAATTAACAAAGAGAAAACACAAATGTTAGTTAAAAATATAAATGAAAAAGAGAAACAAGAACTTCAAAAAGTATCTGGAATTAAAATTACAAATAAAGTTAAATATTTAGGTATCCAAATAACACAGAAAAATTCTCAATTGTATAAAAATAACTATGAGGCAAGCTGGAAAGACATAAATAAAACACTGGAGAAATGGAAGAAGATAAATCTGTCATTCCTAGGGAGAATTGCATCCATAAAGATGACGATACTTCCCAAAATAAATTTTTTATTCAACACCATCCCAATCATTAAAAAAGAAAGTCAACTAGACCTATGGAATAGAACAATCTCCAAGTTCATCTGGGCAGGGAAAAAGCCGCGAGTGAGGTTGAAATATATACAAGAGCCGAAAGAAAACGGGGGACTAGGTGTCCCGGATATGAAACTTTACTATGAGGCAAATTGCTTAGCCTGGTTAAAAGAGTGGTGCCAATTAACAGATGACAGATTACTAAATTTAGAGGGGTTTAACTTAAAATTTGGATTACATGCTTATCTGCACTACAATAAAATTAAAAATGATTCAATGTTCAAAGACCATTACATTAGGAGTTCGCTAATAAAGACTTGGGATAAGTACTATAGGAAATATAAAATAAGGACTCCAATGTGGCTTTCCCCAGTAGAAGCTTTTCGGGTTAGACAGATTGATGACATACAATGGCTAACCTACAAAGACTTAATAAAATGCGACGGAGTAGAGTGGGTTCTGAAAACGCATCAACAATTATTAGATGAGAATAAACTAATAGGGTGGTACCCCTACCTACAAATTTGTAATATCTACAAAGAAGATAAAAAGAAGGGATTTGTACAAGAATATACCGAAATGGAAGAACTGCTATTAGGTAATAAACAGAAGTTAGTAAGTAAAATATATAAGATATTACAAAAGATGGGAGAAAAAAAAGATCAAAGTAAGAGACACATAATAGAGTGGTCAAGGAATGTAGGATATAAAATCAAGCCTGAAGTATGGAGAACAATCTGGAAAAATAATGCCAACGTTACTTATAGTCAGAGCTATAAGGAAAACTGGGTCAAAGTAATATATAGATGGTACTTAACCCCGGTAAAGATCGCTAAAATGTACAAAAATGCAAGCCCCAGATGTTGGAATTGTAAAGATACAAATGGGACGTACTTCCATATCTGGTGGCTATGCAAGAAGGCAAGGGCCTTTTGGACCATGGTCCATAGAGAGACAGAAAAAATTATTGGAAAAAAGATAACAATGAGACCAGATACCTTTTTACTGGGAATATTGGACCAAGACTTAAATAAATTGGGGAAAAAAATATTCATATTGATAACAACAGCAGCAAAGATGTTATTTGCAAAATACTGGAAAATAGATAAAAGCCCAAAGAAGGAGGAGCTGATCTTAAAAATTATAGATACAATCCAGATGGAAAGACTGTCGGATAGGTTAAAAGAAAATATAAACAAGGAAATGTCCCATCCAAACAAATACGAGCAATTTATAGAGTATTGTAAAAAAGAATTTGACATAGAAATAGACTTAAAAAGTTAAAATAATAATAATAATTAAAAAAACCCTTGATCTAAGTAGAAATTTTTTTATGAAGGAATAATATTGGGTTAAATAGTTTACTTTCCCTTTCAAACCACGCTTTGTTTTCCTATTCCCTTTACTTTATGAAAGTTGGAGATATCCAAAGAAGAGCTGGAAATGTAATCAATATCAGTTGAGATGTACAATATGCTATGCCTTATATGCTTTTTCTTTTAAACTTTGCACTCCCCACTGTATCTACCCCACTCTTTACCCCCTCCCCTTCCCACCCTACCCCGTCCACCTTTCCACGTATGTAGGTCTCCCATAGATAACCCTCCAGAGGGAGGGAAGAGACACTATGGGGTAACCTACAAAATGTGTTTTATGTGCTTTCTTTTTACTATGTTAACTGAAACTTAATAAAGACTATTTTAAAAAAAACTTTTATATTCCGCCCTTCTCACCCCGAAGGTAACTCAGGGCGGTGCACAGCATATATACACCAAGTGATGCAATGTTTAGATTTATTAGCCAATTAATGAATGGACTGCAAAAGATGCTAATAGAGGGATACTGTGAGCCAATTAAATGTTCGAATGCCACACTTTCCTCACAATAATGTCCCAATCCATTGGACTGGAGAAATAGGTACTGTACATAATCATTCATATTATATATTCGAAGAAAGTACAACGAATAGGTGAACAGAACACTGTGAACCACTTTGAGCCTTCTTTAAGAGAAGGAAGTGGGATAGACATGGATTTAAGGTGTGTACCTTGGAGCCAAACATCATCATCATCATTATTATTATTATTACTATTACTACTATTAATAATAATACATTTCTTACCTGCCTCCTGACAATGACAGTGTATTGATTTCCCATACTGTCTTTTACAATAAGGTTATCCTTTCTTCAAAAGTGAGACTAGTTTTGAGTGATGGATTGGGCCTCCACTTGGACTGGGGATATAAAGGTGCAATAATAATAATAATTCTAATAATAATAATGTACATTTATTACCTGCTTCCTGACAATGACAGTGTTTTGTTTCCCCATACTGTCTTTTTCAACAAAGTTATCCTTTTTTCAAAAGCGAGGCTAGTTTTGAGGGATGGGGTGGGCTGCACTTGGAGAAGGGATATTGGGGAAGTTGGGCTTGCCTTTGCCAAAATGGACATTCCTAACAGAGCACATCTTTCTTTGTCCGGAAGGATGGCGGGACACCGAGAATGAGGGCACGCCCTTGGTGTACGTCCTGCTTGCCACGCGATGCCGGACCGGGCACTGCGAGGAGTTCTGGGTCTACAAAGGGAGCCACGCCGAACACGCCGCTTTCCTTCCACCTGGCTTTCAAGAGAATGGCGCCTCAGTCTCAGTCTCTGTTTTGGTCCAGGACCAGCTTGGCGCCACCGTTGTGGCCTTCAACAGGTGAGGGGCTTCCTTCCCACTGAACTTTGCAAGCTTTCCCGGTATAGCATTATTTTGCATCTATAGCAGAGCAGAGTGCTGGGCCCATAACCCTATAGGATTATTGGATATCTATAGCAGAGCAGAGTGCAGCATAACCAGTGCTATGTATGACATTATGTTAAGGAAACTGGCTGCTTTGGTAAGATTTTAAAAAGGGATAAAAGCTCAGGTAACACCTCTCAGACAGAAGAGTAGATACACAAAAGAAAAAGTACCCTAACTTCGAGTCCCTAATACTGACTCTGTGTAAGGCATCTGGAGAGGATGGCAAATTCACCCTTCAATTGCTCTTCTGTCCATCTCTTGCTGTACTCTGGAGGGAATGAAAGATCTTCATGCTGTCTTGTGTTTGAACAAAGATAGATAGATGCGTTCCTGGTGTATTGGGGTGAGGGTTACCATGGTGCTTCTTTTCTCCATGCAAGGAGCATGTGTTGTTGCAAACAGGGCTCTGACGAGTTGCTTTCTTTCCAGCTCCATGGCCATAACACTGCCCATTGTCCCCGAGGGCTTTGGCACCCTCCCGCAGTGGCTTTCCAATCAGACCAAGGTGGTCCTGCAGGGTCTGGTGAAGCAGGGAGACCCTCAGCAGGTCATTGAGTTCACCTTGGCCCTCATCACCATCTTGAACGAGGTAGGAAGCAGCCGCCCAGCCTCTCCCTGGCTACAGTCGGCCTTTGGCTTCTCAAGCACTTGAAATAATATCAGGATTTCTGTGTTTTCCCCTTCCCGACTGAAGTATGAGGGCTCCATGCATTCCCAACCAGAGGTCGAGGGTGATGACTGGCTCCGGGCCTGGATGCGGAGGAACATTACAGAGACGCTGGTCTCCTTGAACGTCAACACGGTGGACGACATCCAGCAAATTGCTGCGGTCCTGGCCCAGTGCACGGTAGGCCCTTTGGCAATCAAGGCAGGGACTTGGATCCTTGCTCCTGTTGATTTGAACAGAAACCCTTTTTGCGGGGCTTCAGGCATTCTTGTGCTTCCCTTTTGTTTCTTAGCAGCCTCTTTCAAAAGCTGATTGTAGAATTGTATTGGAGGAAATAGAGACTCTTGGTGAAGTCTTCTGCTTAGAACTCTCTAGATCTTCCACCATGAATGGAATCAGTCCCATTGGAGGACCTTGACATTCCTATAGAGAACATCTATTGAGTCTCGTTGCAGGACCTAGAGACTTCTAAACATCACATATTTATAAAGTCTGTGATTAAACATATCTGCAAGAATCAAAACTGCAACTATGTAGTGGCGACTCTGTGTATGTCTTAACCGTGGAGTGCCAAACTCTGGATGACACAAGATAAGGATGATGACAATAACAATAACAGCTCAAGAAATGGGAAGTCTAGGGCACTGCTTCTTAAACTGTGGATCCCGACCCCAAATGGAGTCCCCTTGGCTTAATGTCAGGGACTTGAAAAATTTGGCAACTGTGAAAAGTTTCTGAATGCCACCTAGTGGCTGTTTAAGGCATTGGCACGAATCTGCTGCACAACGACTAAAGTGAACCTTGAAGAAGATGCTTCAGCTGTATTCCATAAAAGAGGAAATTGCTGATTTGTTATTGGTCAATGTTTGAGTTTTATACCTTTTTTACATACCTGGGGTCACATGAAGAAGCCCTGGTCTAGGACCCTTGTTGCTCAACTTGACTTTCATTGCATTGCTTTGCGCAGGTAGCCAACAAGGCCTTTGTGTGCCGGGACTGCCTGACGAAGACCTTGGAGAAACTGGAGAGCATGATGCACATCCTGCAGGGGGAGACCACACAGGGCACCATGACACCCACCGCCATCGCCGACAACATCCTCAACATCATGGGTGAGTCCCGGGGAGGCAGCACTTTCTCAGCCTTGGAGGAAAGCCAGAGCAGCCCTCTTCTGAACACACCTTGCCCATGTTGGGTCCCCATGGGTGGGAAATAACCTCAAGGCGCTCAACATGCCCAGAGAAGGAGACATGCGAGCGGAAAGGAGATTCCACCTGAAGATTATTAGGAAGAAAAGTGGTTCAACAGTGGAAGTCTCTGCCTTGCAGTCCATTGAAAGCCCCTTCTTTGGAGGTTTCTATGCAGAAGCTATTTGTTGGGAGCGGTTTGATGGCAGAATAGGGCTGGACTGGGTGGCCCCTGGGGTCTCTTCCAACTTTGAGATTATATTATTCTATAGCCCTATTTCTCCATGAACCCACGAATGTCTATGAAGTTGTATGGCCATCTGTCCGGAGTGCTTTGATTGTGCCTTTCCTCCATGAAGGAAGAATGGGGGTCTCTTCTAACTCTGGGATTCTGGGATTCAGGCTAGATGGCCATCTCTTGGGAGGGATTGGGATAATGCCTTCCTGCATGGCAGAATGGGGCTGGACTGGATGTCCTTTGGTGGTCTCTTCCCACTCTAAATCTCTGTGACTCTTACGTTTGCATTGCTTGTACAACCTTAACCACCTCCTTTCCCGCTTGCCTTTCCAGGGGACCTGATCCACCTGGTCAACACGGCTTCTCGGGAGCCAGCCCCTCAGGAGCTGTACAGTTGCCAGAGCCCTGTGGAGGTGGCCTCCAAAGCCTATGCACTCTCCTCTGACCTGATGCGCATCCTGATGAGGTCCCGGGTGCTGAATGAGGAGCCCCTGGCATTGGCCGGCACCAACATCACGGCCACCGGGAAGCGGGCTGACCCGCTGGGCCTGCTGTGCTACGACCATGATGACCCCGAGTGCCAGTTCTCCCTCCCGCCGGCCTTCAACTCTACCTTCTCTGACCTCTCGGATGTGGTCCAGGTCATGATCCGCGTGGACTACAACCCCTTCCCCTTCGGTTTTGTGGCCAACCACAGTGTCTCCTCAGAGGTGGCCTCCTTGGAGTTCCAGAGCCACAATGGGACCGAGATCCCGGTGGGTGCCTTGGAGCCAGAGAAGGCCATCACCGTCATGGTGGCCGACCCCCGGGAGAAGGATGTCACCGCTGGGACCGTCATCATCGAGGAAGCAGGCTCAGTGAGTGCGGCCCTGAGGGTCAAGAACAGGGACCCCGAGGCTGGACTCTACTTCCGTGTCACCTTCAGCGTCCTCAACGGTAGGTGCACGTCTCCAAGTTGCACTTAAAATACATTCCTGTTTCAACTTGCATAGAAATTCAATTTAAGAATGAACCTACAGAACCTTGTTCTTAACTTGGGGACTGTCTGTACTCATATATAAGTTGAGGAGACTAAAATTATGAATGCTGATATGAACCATGGATTAGTAAGTAATGACTTACCAATCAGCCATTGATTGAATGCCTCGAGCCCATCTCCCTTTTTTTAGTCTCCATTTGAGTAGACCCATTGAATCAATGGAATCAACTTATTGTGTAATCTTATTCTTACTCTTATTACATTTATTTATACCCTGCTTTATCTCTCCCAAAGGAAAGTATAATCCTGTATAAGTTGAGGGTAGGTTTCGGGGTCCAGAATTATGAATCTCGATATGATCCATGAATAGGTCTAGACTAGGCATGGGCAAACTTAGGCCCTCCTTCCAGGTGTTTTGGACTTCAACTCCCACAATTCCTAACAGTCTCAGGCCCCTTCCCTTTCCCCTCAGCCACTTAAGCAGCTGAGGAGGAATTGTGGGAGTTGATGTCCAAAACACCTGGAGGGCCGAAGTTTGCCCATGCCTGGTCTACACTTATACATGAGTCTATACAGTGAGTATTGATATACTAATTGGCTGTTGATTGAGTGGCCAGTGAGTCCCTTTTGGGAGACAAAGCAGGGTAATAATAAATACGCATTATTCATTACGAGGGTTATGCTGAAAGTAAGGTTACAAGGCACATAGCTCTCGTGTATTGAACTGAATGGTGATTATGTGGGAAAATAATGTAATACCTATGCTACAATCTGTGTAAGTTTTATTTAAATATATTCATTCTTGGTATTTAAAAAAATCTTGTAGCCTTCCTTTCTGGATAACCCTCATAATTATAATTAGTCTCCATTTGAGTAAGTCTACTGAATCAATCAGATCTACGTACTGTATACCTGTGTTACTATGGTGCTCTGATGCACTGATAAGCAGCCTCTCTCCTCTCCTCCTCTTCCTTCGATCAGAGCGCTATGTCTCCAGCGAGCAGCAGCCATCCATCGCCATATGCTTCTTCCCTGCGCCCGAGCCTGGCGTTGTGCCGAACTGCACCGACACCAAGGAGATCTACTTGGAGGACATGAACCGCAGGCCTGAGGGTGACCACCGGCAGTACACCTTCTTTGTTTCCCCTGTGTAAGTCCAAAGTGAGGTGGAATCTTCTGAACAGGGGCACAGACAGCAAAACGAACGCCACAGGGGTGTTAACTCTTCCCTGTGGTATCTGAAGCATACCTTACATCCTGGTGCAATTAGGAGGAGGATGGACCATGGATGATAGGACTTGCATATGAGAGTTGTTATTCACCTGCACCCACTGAATCCACCTGACATTGGATCTAAACCATAACTGGCACATAGACAAATAATGCCTTTCCCAAATAATCTGGGCAATGCCGGGTCCACAAGCTAGTATGTATATATTTGGCTGGAGTTACACTTTAAAAAATGTCCCTGTTCTGACTTACATACAAATTCAACTTAAAAACAAACCTACAGAACCAATCTTGTTTGTAACTTGGGGGCTAGCTGTAAATGCAAAGAGCAATAGAAGCTTGTGTCATTACCCCACATTGGCTGGGCTGGGATTGCAACTGTGTTCCATCCCCATTGGTCATCGGCCTCTCCTTTCTATCGCCCTCCATTTTCTGACCACCTGATTCTCCCTCCAGGACGGAGGAGGCCGAAAGGGAGTACTTCTTCAACATCACCAACCACTTCCTGTGGTCCCCAGTGGAGGTGACACTGGGCCTGTATGGGTCGCTGTGCCAGTATTTCAGCCCGGAGGAGATCCGCTGGAAGACGGAGGGCCTGGTGCCTCTGGAGGGGACCACCCCGGAAAGGGCCCTCTGCTTGACCCGCCACCTGACCGCCTTCGGGGCCAGTCTCTTTGTGCCCCCGCATTCCCTCCAGTTCCTCCGGCCGGTGAGTGCAGGGGTCATTGCCCAACACCAGGGGTCTCCGCTGCCCTCACAAGGAGGATGGGCATTTCAGTACAAAAATGCATTGTCTGCACCAGGCATGGGCAAATGTTGGCCCTCCAGGTGTTTTAGACTTCTACCATTCCTAACAGTCGGTAGGAGTTGAAGTCTAAGTGTCTTAGACTTCAGCGGAGTTGAAGTCAAAGACACCTAGAGTTCCGAAGTTTGCCCATGCCTGATCTACACTGTAAAATGAATGCAGTTTGACACCACTTTAACTGCTCTGGCTCAGTCCTGTAGAATAATAAAAACTAGACTTCCCAGGATTCCGTAGCCTTGACCCATGTTGGTTAAAGTGGTACCAAGCTGCATTAATTCTACAGCAGTGTAAATGCACCCAGCACTTGGTCTTTGGGGTCCTTTTTGCAAATAAAAATGTGTCTCCCAAGAGTGCAAAAGTGCCACTGTTCCCTTTCACTCAGCCTCCCGGCCCTGGCTTCAACTACATTGTCCTGCTGACTTGTGCTGTGTGTTTGGTGACCTACTTCGTGGCGGCGGTGATTGTGCACAAGCTGGACCTGATCGACATCAACCGCGTCGGGGTGATTCCTTTCTGCGGCAAGAACGGCCTCTACAAATACGAGATCTTGGTGAAAACCGGATGGGGCAAGGGCTCAGGTGCTCTTTCTATTTCAGAACATACCTATCATTAAAGGAACCAAAATGTTTAACGTATGGAAAAGGGACATTATGAAATTCATTTGGTCAGGGAAAAAAGCGAGGATTGCATACAAGAATGTAATTGATGTCAAAGGGCCCGGGGGGGATTTATCAGACCTAAGAACTTACTATGAAGCCGCTTGCATGGGCTGGCTCAGAGGTTGGATACAACTCAAGAATACAAATTTACTTAATTGAGAAGGCCATGGGCTAAGATTTGGTTGGCATGCATACCTTTGGTATGAAGAAGAGAGGCTAAAATAAGGCATTCAATAAACATATAATTAAAAGAAGTTTAATAGACATTTGGAATAGGTAAGTCAGGTATGGAACCAAAAACACCTCTGTGGTTGAGACCAATAGAAGCTATTGCGAGACCCACCTCTAAGGAGGGTGTAAGAACTTATGGGGAATTACTTACTAGATTGAGTGGCCAATGGGCCCTGAGGGGGAAGACTGAACTATGTTTCAAAGACTGGTTTCGTTATCACCAATTATATGAAAGATTAAAAAAGGATGAAAAAAATTAGATTTGCCTCAAAAAAAATCAGAACTGGATATTATATTAGACAAAGGGGGAAAAGGTTCAATATCCAGACTGTCTAAATATATTCTAGGGTATAACCTGGAAGACAACCGAGTAAAAACCTGCATGATTTCATGGGCAAAAGATCTAGGGAGAAACATAAACTTTGATAATTGGGAAAATCTGTGGAACAAAGGCCTTAAATTTACAGTGGCGACTTCATTTATGTAACATTAGCTGTACCCAGCACGCGTTGCTGTGCCCTATTTAGGAGACGCAAGGTTGTGTTATGTGCGTATTGTGTTGCGTGTAGGTATTACTTTTTTGGTGAGTTAGTGGGTGTGTGTGTGGTGGCATTGTGGGTGGTAGTATATTGTGGAATGCTTGTGTGGGTGGGGTGTTTTGGGTGTTTGTGTGTGTTTGTAGAGTATCAGTGCAGTGTTGTGTTGTGTTGTGGTTGGAGTATAGGTGGAGTTGGTTTTTGTTTGTGGTGGTGGTAGGTGTTGTGTGTGCGGGGTCCCGTAAGTTTGGGGGGATGGGTTGTGATAGGAAGTTGTGTTGTGTGGGTAGGAATTGCTGGAGTATTGTGCCTGGGACGTGTGTGTATTTGGAGGTGTGTGTGGTGGTGAGTAGTGAGTGCAGTCCTGGGTTTTGTGTTGGGGAAGTTGTCAGGTATTTGTGGGGTGTATTTTGTGTGTGTTGTGGTGACATAGTTGTCTCAGTCTGGCTGTGTGCTGGTTGTGATGTGGAGGGGGTGTTGCTTTTGCCAGTGGTTTTTGTTGTGAATTTTGGTTGGGGTGGGTTTTTGTGTTGCAGGATTGGGTTTTTTTGGTGGGTTTTGCAAGTTTGTGTTATTCCGGTGGTATGTGTTTTCAGTGGTGCCTGTGTCCCTGGTGCCCTATTTGTGTTAGTGTTATGTCCTACTGGTAGTTGTTATGTCCTCCTGTGTTAGTTGGTTGTACTGTGTAGGTTTCTGTTTAGCAGTGGTATGTATGTGTTGTGTGTGTTGTGTGTCTGTTGTGTTGTGGGTCTGTAGAGGTAGGCATCGCGAGTTGTGTGGCTGTCATGTTGTGGGTGTGGTGTTTGTAAAGTGGAGGATTGGTGGTGTGTGGGTGGGATGGTGCTTGGAGAAGAGTTTGTGGTGTTGAGTGTGTAGTTTGTTGTTGTGAGTGTACAGTGGTAGTGTGGTGTGGATGTACGGTGTGTATGTGGGGTGTGTTAGTTGGTTGTACTGTGTAGGTTTCTGTTTAGCAGTGGTATGTATGCGTTGTGTGTGTTGTGTTTCTGTTGTGTTGTGGGTCTGTAGAGGTAGGCATCGCGAGTTGTGTGGCTGTCATGTTGTGGGTGTGGTGTTTGTAAAGCGCAATCTATCAGAACTACAGTTCCAAACTCCGACTGCCACTAAGAACCTGTTCCCTCCTAGAGCTTGGTCTTGACAGTTTAACACACAAACACCAACTGACTAAATTCAATTCACTCAGCATTCTAACCTAGCCTTGGCTGGCTCCGCCCAGCGTTACTATGGGAACTCAGCCTCCCGGCATTTTGTGTGAGCCGATGTTGGCCAATGGGATTCGCTGGTGGCCGCAGAGGACGCTGGGAAATGTAGGTTTTTTTGTATCGTTGTTTTGGGGGCCTTCTAGGTTTTGTGGGGGAAAGTTTCTTTGCTAAAAACCTTCCTTGCCTGAGGCCTATTTTTGTTGCCACATATGGCGTCTCTGCCTTGGAAGGTTTCTCTGTCTATGGCAGTCGTTCGATGACGGGTCCTCCTTTATATATATAGATGTTTTACAGGTGTTACTTCCCAGCCCTTCTAGCCAAAATAGAGAAAGCACAACCAGGACACTGCTGGAGGTGTAAAACAAAGAAAGGGACCTTTTCCCATGTATGGTGGTCTTGTGTACTGGTGCGGGCCTATTGGAAAAGAATAATAAAAGATACAAATAATATGATCCACAACAAAGTAAAAAAACCCCAGGGATGTGCCTATTAGGGTTATTCAGTGATAAATTATTACAGCCGGAAAGAAATTTGTGTGTACAGTTTTGCGGCTGCACGCATTACAATTCCCAGCGACTGGAAAGGAGAAAATAACGTTAAGTGTCAAAAAGTGGAAGGATAAATTGTGGGATCATGCACAGATGGCCAAGATTCCCAGCAATCTGAAATTTGAAAGTCATGAAGTTTTTGAAAGAAATTGGAAGTTGGCCTTAACATATCTGATGGGAGAATTTAAGAAATAAAAACAAGAGGAATTTATTGATCTAGAAGAGCAGAGGGTAAAATAAACTCTGTGTAGATCAGTGTCGGGAGCCAAGGGGGTGCACAGGGGGTGCGCTGAGGGGTAATTGTATGTGGGTGGTGGGTTGTCTATATATGTGTATGTGTATATGTTTGTAATATGTATTGTGGGTGCATTGCAGTTCTAAAAGAAAAAAGAAAATGCAATTTTGCAATTTGAGGCTTAATAATCTGCAGGGAAAAGGAAATTCACAGCATTTTCTACACAGTCTGTATATTGTCTGCAAAACAGAATGCCCAGGAGAAAAATTTCTGTTTTGCAGAAAATAGCCTTACTATTTTCAGCACAGAAGATGCTTTCTTTCTTTATTGCACATCTGGCAACACGCAGAATGAAAAATATTGGAGGACCTACAGATTCCTAGAGATATCAAATAAATCCACAGTTAATTAAATCTGGAAATGTGGATTCAATGTGATAATAATGAAATCTGCTAATGGGTAGACCAAGCATGGGCATACTTTGGCCCTCCAGGTGTTTTGGACTCCAGCTGTTATTTATTTACATCATTTATATTCCGTCTTTCTCACCCCGCAGGGGACTCAGGGCAGATCACATATACAGGCAAACATTCAATGCCATTGACATGCAACATATAAAGACAGACATAGAGGCAATTTAACATTCCAGCTTCTGGCCACCAGTGGGAGCTGTCACATTCCTTAATTCTTTTTTGTGTACTTCCTGGAGATTTTATGGCCCTGTAAATCAGTTAAATTTAGCCTCCCCACAAAGTGGTACCTAAATTTCGTACTTGACAGATGCAACTGTCTTTTGGGTTGCAAAGGTCGACAACAAGCTACACAAATGGTCGAGAGCTCACCCTGACCCGGGCAGGCCTTGAACTCATGACCTTCCAGTCAGTAGAGATCTTTTGCAGGTGACACCCAGCCAGCTGCGCCACATTCCCGGTGCCACAGTCCTGTTAGGCTGTTAGGAATTGTGGGAGCTGAAGTCCAAAATACCTGGAGTGCCAAAGTTTGCCAATGCTTGGGATAGACTCTTAGTGAACCCATGACCCCAGTGGAGATTGGTCAATTCTGCATAAAAAGGTTGTTTCTGGTTGCTTGAGAGTTACTATTAAAAATAGGCCTAATGTATACTCCATGCCATACTATATCATGCCATAATCCCTGTATTGACTTGATATTAAGATTACAATAAAGTTGTGAAAACGAACGGAAGTGAAATAAAGACGAATGTAAGGTTTGTGAACGCAGCATGCAATACAATATAATTTCTTGGGTGTTTTTGCTGGTTGCTTGAATTTCTGTTAACCAAAGCTGGATCTACACTGCCATATAATACTGTTTTGGAAATGCACTGAATCGGGTTATTTAGTATTAGACTTCTATACGTTCTGCACACATTATATAGCAGTGTAGATCCAGCCTTAATTGCATTTTAATTCTGCAAATGTTGAGCTGCAGTGAAGAGAGATGTGCTTTTGTGAGTCTCCAGTCCGAATCCGACTGTGTTGCCCTGTGCCCTGGCATTGCTTTATCCTCTCTTTCCAGGCACAACAGCCCATGTGGGCATCACTCTCTATGGGATGGACAGCAAGTCTGGCCACCGGCATCTAGATGGGGAGAATGCCTTCCGCCGCAACGGCCTTGACATCTTCCAGGTGGCCACCGAGCGCAGCCTGGGCAGCCTTTGGAAGATCCGCATCTGGCACGACAACAAAGGTGCGCCCAACCTGGGCATTGGTTACATTGTAGGGCTGTGATAATAACTCTTTCAGGAGTGGATTGCTCTCACTTCCTGCTGTTTCACCCTGTTTATAAGTTGGATGCTTGTAACTCAGTTACTGCGTGTACAATATATACACAATTGCATTACGTAACATGGTTTTTGTTCCTGGGTTATAAATGTAATTTTCTAGTGCTTCTATCATTAAAAAAAAATAGGAAAAGTTTATTCAGCTGCAAAAACTTTGTGTTGTCGAAGGCTTTCATGGCCGGAATGACTGGGTTGCTGTGAGTTTTCTGGGCTGTATGGCCATGTTCCAGAAGCATTGTTCTTGTGGGACATCCTGCAGCACACTTTGCTCTAGTTTTTCAATGAATATCTGATCAATTCAACATAGTTTGTGGCAGCCACAGAAACAAAGATTCTGGAGTAGAATGACTACTTTCAAAGTAAGGGCCATGCAATTAAACAGGAAATAATACTTTCAAACCAGAAACAGAAACATTGTCAAATTTTGTTACACAGTGTTATAAAAAGCAAGAGAAGCTTGGATCTGAACGTTGTACCTTCCCTTCAGGGTGGTTTGCAACCAGGGCTAAACCTTTCTTCCTCCCCTTCCTTCAGGGCTCAACCCTTCGTGGTTCTTGAAATACGTTATCGTCAGAGACTTGCAGACCCTCAAGGCTTACCATTTCCTGGTGGACGACTGGCTGTCAGTGGAGAGCGAGGAGAACAATGGCTTGGTGGAGAAGGAAGTCTTTGCGGCCAGTGAGTTGCAGCCAGAAATCCACCATTGTGACTTGGGGTGGATCTACACCAGGCATGGGCAAACTTCGGCCCTCTGGGTGTTTTGGACTTCAACTCCCATAATTCCTAACAGCCAGAGGGCCGAAGTTTGCCCATGCCTGGTGTAGAAGGTTTTTCGCCTTCTCTACCCAAGAGGGCCAATGCCTCTCCAAACTGCAACCCCCAGGATCCCATAGCATTAAGTCGTGGAGTGAAGCTGCATTCATTCTACGGTGGAGATGCCCCCTCCTTACCTGTGCAAACTGACTAACGGCTGGCTATCTTCCTTCTTTACTTCCTCCACAGGTGAGATAGAGCTGCGGAGTGTCCTGCGGATCTTCATTGGGGAACTACAGCGGGGTTTCTTTGAGAAGCATGTCTGGTTATCCTTGTGGGACCGTCCGCCCCGTAGCCGCTTCACTCGGGTCCAGCGGGCTTCCTGCTGCTGCCTCCTCGTCTTCCTCTTCCTCTGCGCCAATGCAGTCTGGTATGGCACAGTTGGAGACGTCAACTTCAGGTAAGCTCCCTTCTCATGGTCTGATATACTCAAAATATTTGAGTCCTCCCTCCCTCCCTTCTTTATCAAAGACCATAGACATACATTCCAATGGAAACATCTTGGGACTGCCTTGGAGCTGCCATCTTTTCTCCTTGTTCTTTTCTCCTTCAGCCATGTTCCCATTTCCACCTTGGTCCCGGTCAGCGGCGAAACAGCAGTGGTGGGCTTGGTGTCCAGTTTGGTGGTCTACCCTCTGTACTTGGCCCTCCTCTTCCTCTTCCGGATGGCGCGCAGCAAGGTAAGTGGGGCGAGAGACCTGTCCCGAGGGTCAAACGACACTCATTCCATAGTATAGATGCACCCAGCCAGTAGTGTCAATCCTGTTTGGGGCAAGTTTGGACAGTCAAATGTGCTTCTTGAAGAAACCTTGCTGCCCCTTCCTTTCATAGCAAGCACATCCTTCCCCTTCCTCTAGAGCAGACATGAGCAAACTTCAGCCCTCCAGGTGTTTTGGACTGTTAGGAATTGTGGGAGTTGAACTCCAAAACACCTGGAGGACCAAAATTTGCTCATGCCTGCTCTAGACCTTCCTAAGGGTTGGTGCAGACATTTGTGGCTTACATAAACTGAACTATTTATCAACCCAATCACAAGGACCTAGGTATTCCTAGAGAGAACACCTCTCTTCTGACAGAGGTTGACCATGGAGTAATACTGAATGAAAACCATGTTGGCCAATATAGTGGCCATGACCCATTGGTGGGCTCCTCTTTGGGGAACTGGTAGGCCAATAACGTGGTCATGGCTTTCTGTTGGGCTTCTCTTTGGGTCAAGTCATTGGCCAATATGGTAGCCACAATCCATTGGTAGGTTCCACTTTTGGGAACTAGTGAGCCAGTATGTTGGTCATAGCCTGCTGTTGGGCTTCTCTTTGGGTCAAGTCAATGGCCAATATGATGGCCACTACCTATTGGTCTTTGAGGCAAATGATGGACCAATATGGTGGTCATGACCCACTGATGGGTTCCTCCCTGTGGTATGCATAATCAAAACAAGAGATAAAACACCATTAAAAGACATACCAGAGATGGGTCCAATGTTTCCCCTCAAACTTCCCACCCTTTTCCAGGTCAGCATCAGCCAGTCACTGCTTCACTCCGACCAGCAGTCCTTAGAGATTGACAACTACCTGGACTCCTCACTTCTGGAAAGTTCCTTCCTCACCTTTCCTGGCCTTCGGACAGAGGTAAGCCATGACGGCCCTTCCCTGAGACTTGCATCAAGAGGCGTAATGTACTTCTGCTTACTTTCTGATGTATTGATTTACTCTTTTTAAGTTGTTGGGACCAAGTCAGAGGGTGCTGTGGCTTTTGCTATATCACTAGGTTCTCAATTGGTTTATTTTTTAATGTCGTTCATGTTTTAATTCCCTTTTAAGATTTGTATATTTTTAGGTTTGAAATTATATTGTTCTGTTGTGAGCTACTTTGAGTCTCTTTGTTTAGAGATATAAAGTGGAATACAAATAATAAGAATAGTACTACTAATTTTCTCTCTCTCTCTCTCTTGCTTTTTATCCTTCTCTAGGCCTTTTCGGAACAAACCAAAACTGACCTGTTCCTGGATGATTCAAAAAGGTAAATAACAACAACAATAAAAACAACTACCATATCAGAATCATAGAATCATAGAGTTAGAAGAGACTTCATGGGCCATCCATTCTGCCAAGAAGCAGGAAAATCACATTCAAATCACCCTGACAGATGGCCATCCAGCCTCTGTTTAAAAGCCTCCAAAGAAGGAGCTTTGACCACACTCCTGGGCAGAGAGTTGCAATGCTGAACAGCTCTCACAGTCAGGTAGTTCTTCCTAATGTTCAGGTGGAATCTCCTTTCCTGTAGTTTGAAGCCATTGTTCCTTGTCCTAGTCTCCAGAGCAGCAGAAAACAAGCTTGTTCTCTCCTCCCTATGACTTCCCCTCGCATCTTGATTCATGGCCCTCATCATGTCTCCTCTCAGCCTTCTCTTCTGCAGGTTAAACATGCCCAGCTCTTTAAGCCACTCCTCATAGGTCTTGTTCTCCAGACCCTTGATCCTTTTAGTCACCCTCCTCTGGACACATTTAAGCTTGTCAACATCTCCCTTAAATTGCAGTGCCCAGAATTGGACACAGTGTGATTCCAGGTGTGGTCTGACCAAGGCAGAAAAGAGCATGGGTAGCACGGCTTCTCTGGATCTAGACACTAGACTAGGCCAAAATCCCATTGGCTTTTTTAGCCGCCGCATCACATTGTTGGCTCATGTTTAACTTGTTTCCCATGAGGAGTCCAAGATCTTTTTTTAAATAGTAATAATAATAACAATAGTAATAGTATTATAAGAGTAAGTAGTAGTAGTACTAATAATAATAGTAAGTATTGTACTTGGCTTCAACTGTTCTGGGGGGGGGGTTGGAGGAGGGGGGATTATTTATTAATTAAGTTTTTTATTATATCTCTTGAACTTACTTTACATTATTTTAAAATTATTATTATTATTATTGGAATTTATTTAAAAGATCTGTAGTTTGATTTGTTGGCTGTTTTCTTTTCGATGGCTTGGTACTAAATCCTAACTTGTGACTGGGTTCTTCTCACTTTGTACGTCCATCCATCTGTTTGGCGTCAGCCTGACCCATTGGCAGTCCAGCGAGGGGCTCCTTAACTGGCCGGACTTGCTAAGCGATCCCTCCATCATGGGCAACACTATCCAGAAGCTGAAGCGGGGCCGGACCAGCCGCCATCTGGGCCTGGAGGCTCCGCTGGCGGCCGAGGAAGATAGTGTCTCGCTGGGAGCTCCCCCGGCCCCCACCAGGCCCTTCTCCGCTTCAGGTGAGTAAGGAAAACAAGAATGGCTGAGGATCGGAACGGACCACCCAGTTGGGCGTAAGTAAATGCTTAGCCCCGTTTTGGTGCAACAATTGTCCTGATGCTGAATTAGATCCTTGGTAGACCTTCTTCCTTCAATATGCACACACAGGGATAGGTATGCTAATCAAATCTTTTTATATAACCATAATGGTCAATAAAGTCAAACAATATGCAATAAGTTTCAATCACTCTCAAAGTCAGATAGTAGAGCAAATAACATAAATAGTTAATCGTGTATATCACAAGCAGTATCCCCCACCTTCCCCAGTTTGGGTATAGCCCCGGCGGATTAACACAATAAACAATGATACGTCACCTCCCGGTACAATTAAGTGAGAGAACATCAACATACAGACTGTAAAGTGAAAGTCTCACAATCAATATCATGTCCACGAAGAGCCGTGGTGGTATGGTGCAGATGTATC